>CM076541.1:103998776-104007815 GCA_038429875.1 Poecile montanus
GGAAGTGGCGGAAGTGGCGGAAGTGGCGGAAGTGGCGGAAGGAAGGAAGGAAGGGAGGAAGGAAGGAAGGAAGGAAGGAAGGAAGGAAGGAAGGAAGGAAGGAAGGAAGGAAGGAAGGAAGGAAGGAAGGAAGGAAGGAAGGAAGGAAGGAAGGAAGGAAGGAAGGAAGGAAGGAAGGAAGGAAGGAAGGAAGGAAGGAAGGAAGGAAGGAAGGAAGGAAGTGGCGGAAGTGGCGGAAGTGGCGGAAGTGGCGGAAGGAAGGAAGGAAGGAAGGAAGGAAGTGGCGGAAGGAAGGAAGGAAGGAAGTGGCGGAAGGAAGGAAGGAAGGAAGGAAGGAAGTGGCGGAAGGAAGGAAGGAAGTGGCGGAAGGAAGGAAGGAAGTGGCGGAAGGAAGGAAGGAAGTGGCGGAAGGAAGTGGCGGAAGGAAGGAAGGAAGTGGCGGAAGGAAGGAAGGAAGTGGCGGAAGGAAGTGGCGGAAGGAAGTGGCGGAAGGAAGGAAGGAAGGAAGGAAGGAAGGAAGGAAGGAAGGAAGGAAGGAAGGAAGGAAGGAAGGAAGGAAGGAAGGAAGGAAGGAAGGAAGGAAGGAAGGAAGGAAGGAAGGAAGGAAGGAAGGAAGGAAGGAAGGAAGGAAGGAAGGAAGGAAGGAAGGAAGGAAGGAAGGAAGGAAGGAAGGAAGGAAGGAAGGAAGGAAGGAAGGAAGGAAGGAAGGAAGGAAGGAAGGAAGGAAGGAAGGAAGGAAGGAAGGAAGGAAGGAAGGAAGGGGCGGAAGGAAGGAAGGAAGGAAGGGGCGTAAGGAAGGAAGGAAGGAAGGGGAGGAAGGAAGGGGCGGAAGGAAGGAAGGGGCGGAAGGAAGGAAGGGGCAGAAGGAAGGAAGGAAGGGGCGGAAGGAAGGGGCGGGTAGTGGCGGAAAGAAGGGGCAGAAGGAAGGGGCGGAAGGAAGGGGCAGAAGGAAGGAAGGAAGGGGCGGAAGGAAGGGGCGGAAGGAAGGGGCGGAAGGAAGGGGCGGAAGGGGCGGAAGGAAGGGGCGGAAGGAAGGGGCGGAAAAAAGGAAGGGGCGGAAGGAAGGAAGGAAGGAAGGGGCGGAAGGAAGGAAGGAAGGGGCGGAAGGAAGGGGCGGAAGGAAGGGGCGGAAGGAAGGAAGGGGCGGAAGGAAGGGGCGGAAGGAAGGGGCGGAAGGAAGGAAGGAAGGAAGGGGCGGAAGGAAGGAAGGGGCGGAAGGAAGGAAGGGGCGGAAGGAAGGAAGGGGCGGAAGGAAGGAAGGAAGGAAGGGGTGGAAGGAAGGAAGGAAGGGGCGGAAGGAAGTGGCGGAAGGAAGTGGCGGAAGTGGCGGAAGTGGCGGAAGTGGCGGAAGTGGCGGAAGTGGCGGAAGTGGCGGAAGGAAGGAAGGAAGGAAGTGGCGGAAGGAAGGAAGGAAGTGGCGGAAGGAAGGAAGTGGCGGAAGGAAGGAAGTGGCGGAAGGAAGGAAGGAAGTGGCGGAAGGAAGTGGCGGAAGGAAGTGGCGGAAGGAAGTGGCGGAAGGAAGTGGCGGAAGGAAGTGGCGGAAGGAAGTGGCGGAAGGAAGTGGCGGAAGGAAGTGGCGGAAGGAAGTGGCGGAAGGAAGTGGCGGAAGGAAGTGGCGGAAGGAAGTGGCGGAAGGAAGTGGCGGAAGGAAGTGGCGGAAGGAAGGAAGGAAGGAAGGAAGGAAGGAAGGAAGGAAGGAAGGAAGGAAGGAAGGAAGGAAGGAAGGAAGGAAGGAAGGAAGGAAGGAAGGAAGGAAGGAAGGAAGGAAGGAAGGAAGGAAGGAAGGAAGGAAGGAAGGAAGGAAGGAAGGAAGGAAGGAAGGAAGGAAGGAAGGAAGGAAGTGGCGGAAGGAAGGAAGTGGCGGAAGGAAGGAAGTGGCGGAAGGAAGGAAGGAAGTGGCGGAAGGAAGTGGCGGAAGGAAGGAAGGAAGGAAGGAAGGAAGGAAGGAAGGAAGGAAGGAAGGAAGGAAGGAAGGAAGGAAGGAAGGAAGGAAGGAAGGAAGGAAGGAAGGAAGGAAGGAAGGAAGGAAGGAAGGAAGGAAGGAAGGAAGGAAGGAAGGAAGGAAGGAAGGAAGGAAGGAAGGAAGGAAGGAAGGAAGGAAGGAAGGAAGGAAGGAAGTGGCGGAAGGAAGTGGCGGAAGGAAGTGGCGGAAGTGGCGGAAGTGGCGGAAGTGGCGGAAGTGGCGGAAGTGGCGGAAGGAAGGAAGGAAGGAAGGAAGGAAGGAAGGAAGGAAGGAAGGAAGGAAGGAAGGAAGGAAGGAAGGAAGGAAGGAAGGAAGGAAGGAAGGAAGGAAGGAAGGAAGGAAGGAAGGAAGGAAGGAAGGAAGTGGCGGAAGGAAGGAAGGAAGGAAGGAAGGAAGGAAGGAAGGAAGTGGCGGAAGGAAGGAAGGAAGGAAGGAAGTGGCGGAAGGAAGGAAGGAAGTGGCGGAAGGAAGGAAGGAAGGAAGGAAGGAAGGAAGGGGCGGAAGGAAGGAAGGAAGGAAGTGGCGGAAGGAAGTGGCGGAAGGAAGTGGCGGAAGGAAGTGGCGGAAGGAAGTGGCGGAAGGAAGTGGCGGAAGGAAGTGGCGGAAGGAAGTGGCGGAAGGAAGTGGCGGAAGGAAGGAAGGAAGGAAGGAAGGAAGTGGCGGAAGGAAGGAAGGAAGGAAGGAAGGAAGGAAGGAAGGAAGGAAGGAAGGAAGGAAGGAAGGAAGGAAGGAAGGAAGGAAGGAAGGAAGGAAGGAAGGAAGGAAGGAAGGAAGGAAGGAAGGAAGGAAGGAAGGAAGGAAGGAAGGAAGGAAGGAAGGAAGGAAGGAAGGAAGGAAGGAAGGAAGGAAGGAAGGAAGGAAGGAAGGAAGGAAGGAAGTAAGTGGCGGAAGGAAGGAAGTGGCGGAAGGAAGGAAGGAAGTGGCGGAAGGAAGTGGCGGAAGGAAGTGGCGGAAGGAAGTGGCGGAAGGAAGTGGCGGAAAGAAGTGGCGGAAGTGGCGGAAGTGGCGGAAGTGGCGGAAGTGGCGGAAGTGGCGGAAGTGGCGGAAGTGGCGGAAGTGGCGGAAGTGGCGGAAGGAAGGAAGGAAGGAAGTGGCGGAAGGAAGGAAGGAAGGAAGTGGCGGAAGGAAGGAAGGAAGGAAGGAAGGAAGGAAGTGGCGGAAGGAAGGAAGGAAGTGGCGGAAGGAAGGAAGGAAGTGGCGGAAGGAAGGAAGGAAGTGGCGGAAGGAAGTGGCGGAAGGAAGGAAGGAAGTGGCGGAAGGAAGGAAGGAAGTGGCGGAAGGAAGTGGCGGAAGGAAGGAAGGAAGGAAGGAAGGAAGGAAGGAAGGAAGGAAGGAAGGAAGGAAGGAAGGAAGGAAGGAAGGAAGGAAGGAAGGAAGGAAGGAAGGAAGGAAGGAAGGAAGGAAGGAAGGAAGGAAGGAAGGAAGGAAGGAAGGAAGGAAGGGGCGGAAGGAAGGAAGGAAGGAAGGGGCGTAAGGAAGGAAGGAAGGAAGGGGAGGAAGGAAGGGGCGGAAGGAAGGAAGGGGCGGAAGGAAGGAAGGGGCAGAAGGAAGGAAGGAAGGGGCGGAAGGAAGGGGCGGTAGTGGCGGAAAGAAGGGGCAGAAGGAAGGGGCGGAAGGAAGGGGCGGAAGGAAGGAAGGAAGGGGCGGAAGGAAGGGGCGGAAGGAAGGAAGGAAGGAAGTGGCGGAAGTGGCGGAAGGAAGGAAGGAAGGAAGGAAGGAAGGAAGGAAGGAAGGAAGGAAGGAAGGAAGTGGCGGAAGGAAGGAAGGAAGGAAGTGGCGGAAGAAGGAAGGAAGGAAGTGGCGGAAGGAAGGAAGGAAGGAAGTGGCGGAAGGAAGGAAGGAAGTGGCGGAAGGAAGGAAGGAAGTGGCGGAAGGAAGTGGCGGAAGGAAGGAAGGAAGGAAGGAAGGAAGGAAGGAAGGAAGGAAGGAAGGAAGGAAGGAAGGAAGGAAGGAAGGAAGGAAGGAAGGAAGGAAGGAAGGAAGGAAGGAAGGAAGGAAGGAAGGAAGGAAGGAAGGAAGGAAGGAAGGAAGGAAGGAAGGAAGGAAGGAAGGAAGGAAGGAAGGAAGGAAGGAAGGAAGGAAGGAAGGAAGGAAGGAAGGAAGGAAGGAAGGAAGGAAGGAAGGAAGGAAGGAAGGAAGGAAGGAAGGAAGGAAGGAAGGAAGGAAGGAAGTGGCGGAAGGAAGGAAGGAAGTGGCGGAAGGAAGGAAGTGGCGGAAGGAAGGAAGGAAGGAAGTGGCGGAAGGAAGGAAGGAAGTGGCGGAAGGAAGTGGCGGAAGGAAGTGGCGGAAGGAAGTGGCGGAAGGAAGGAAGGAAGGAAGGAAGGAAGGAAGGAAGGAAGGAAGGAAGGAAGGAAGGAAGGAAGGAAGGAAGGAAGGAAGGAAGGAAGGAAGGAAGGAAGGAAGGAAGGAAGGAAGGAAGGAAGGAAGGAAGGAAGGAAGGAAGGAAGGAAGGAAGGAAGGAAGGAAGGAAGGAAGGAAGGAAGGAAGGAAGGAAGGAAGGAAGGAAGGAAGGAAGGAAGGAAGGAAGGAAGGAAGGAAGGAAGGAAGGAAGGAAGGAAGGAAGGAAGGAAGGAAGGAAGTGGCGGAAGGAAGTGGCGGAAGGAAGTGGCGGAAGGAAGTGGCGAAAGGAAGTGGCGGAAGGAAGTGGCGGAAGTGGCGGAAGTGGCGGAAGTGGCGGAAGTGGCGGAAGTGGCGGAAGTGGCGGAAGTGGCAGAAGGAAGGAAGGAAGGAAGGAAGGAAGGAAGGAAGGAAGGAAGGAAGGAAGGAAGGAAGGAAGGAAGGAAGGAAGGAAGGAAGGAAGGAAGGAAGGAAGGAAGGAAGGGAAGGAAGGAAGGAAGGAAGGAAGGAAGGAAGGAAGGAGGAAGGAAGGAAGGAAGGAAGGAAGGAAGGAAGGAAGGAAGGAAGGAAGGAAGGAAGGAAGGAAGGAAGGAAGGAAGGAAGGAAGTAAGTGGCGGAAGGAAGGAAGGAAGTGGCGGAAGGAAGGAAGGAAGGAAGGAAGGAAGGAAGTAGCGGAAGGAAGGAAGGAAGGAAGGAAGTGGCGGAAGGAAGTGGCGGAAGGAAGTGGCGGAAGGAAGTGGCGGAAGGAAGTGGCGGAAGGAAGTGGCGGAAGGAAGGAAGTGGCGGAAGGAAGGAAGTGGCGGAAGGAAGGAAGTGGCGGAAGGAAGGAAGGAAGGAAGGAAGGAAGGAAGGAAGGAAGGAAGGAAGGAAGGAAGGAAGGAAGGAAGGAAGGAGGAAGGAAGGAAGGAAGGAGGAAGGAAGGAAGGAAGGAAGGAAGGAAGGAAGGAAGGAAGAAGGAAGGAAGGAAGGAAGGAAGGAAGGAAGTGGAGGAAGGAAGGAAGTGGCGGAAGGAAGGAAGGAAGGAAGGAAGGAAGGAAGGAAGGAAGGAAGGAAGGAAGGAAGGAAGGAAGGAAGGAAGGAAGGAAGGAAGGAAGGAAGGAAGGAAGGAAGGAAGGAAGGAAGGAAGGAAGGAAGGAAGGAAGGAAGTGGCGGAAGGAAGTGGCGGAAGGAAGTGGCGGAAGGAAGTGGCGGAAAGAAGTGGCGGAAGTGGCGGAAGTGGCGGAAGTGGCGGAAGTGGCGGAAGTGGCGGAAGTGGCGAAAGAGGAAGGAAAGGAAGGAAGGAAGGAAGGAAGGAAGGAAGGAAGGAAGGAAGGAAGGAAGGAAGGAAGGAAGGAAGGAAGGAAGGAAGGAAGGAAGGAAGGAAGGAAGGAAGGAAGGAAGGAAGGAAGGAAGGAAGGAAGGAAGGAAGGAAGGAAGGAAGGAAGGAAGGAAGGAAGGAAGGAAGTGGCGGAAGTGGCGGAAGTGGCGGAAGTGGCGGAAGTGGCGGAAGGAAGGAAGGAAGGAAGGAAGGAAGGAAGGAAGTGGCGAAGGAAGGAAGGAAGTAAGTGGCGGAAGGAAGGAAGGAAGGAAGGAAGGAAGGAAGGAAGTGGCGGAAGGAAGGAAGTGGCGGAAGGAAGGAAGGAAGGAAGGAAGGAAGGAAGGAAGGAAGGAAGGAAGGAAGGAAGGAAGGAAGGAAGGAAGGAAGGAAGGAAGGAAGGAAGGAAGGAAGGAAGGAAGGAAGGAAGGAAGGAAGGAAGGAAGGAAGGAAGGAAGGAAGGAAGGAAGGAAGGAAGGAAGTGGCGGAAGGAAGGAAGGAAGGAAGGAAGGAAGGAAGGAAGGAAGGAAGGAAGGGGCGTAAGGAAGGAAGGAAGGAAGGGGAGGAAGGAAGGGGCGGAAGGAAGGAAGGGGCGGAAGGAAGGAAGGGGCAGAAGGAAAGAAGGAAGTGGCGGAAGGAAGGGGCGGTAGTGGCGGAAAGAAGGGGGCAGAAGGAAAAGGGGCGGAAGGAAGGGGCGGAAGGAAGGAAGGAAGGGGCGGAAGGAAGTGGCGGAAGGAAGGGGCGGAAGGAAGGGGCGGAAGGGGCGGAAGGAAGGGGCGGAAGGAAGGGGCGGAAGGAAAGAAGGGGCGGAAGGAAGGAAGGAAGGAAGGGGCGGAAGGAAGGAAGGAAGGAAGGAAGGAAGGAAGGAAGTGGCGGAAGGAAGGAAGTGGCGGAAGGAAGGAAGGAAGGAAGGAAGGAAGGAAGGAAGGAAGGAAGGAAGGAAGGAAGGAAGGAAGGAAGTGGCGGAAGGAAGGAAGGAAGTAAGTGGCGGAAGGAAGGAAGGAAGGAAGGAAGGAAGGAAGGAAGTGGCGGAAGGAAGGAAGTGGCGGAAGGAAGGAAGGAAGGAAGGAAGGAAGGAAGGAAGGAAGGAAGGAAGGAAGGAAGGAAGGAAGGAAGGAAGGAAGGAAGGAAGGAAGGAAGGAAGGAAGGAAGGAAGGAAGGAAGGAAGGAAGGAAGGAAGGAAGGAAGGAAGGAAGGAAGGAAGGAAGGAAGGAAGGAAGTGGCGGAAGGAAGGAAGGAAGGAAGGAAGGAAGGAAGGAAGGAAGGGGCGTAAGGAAGGAAGGAAGGAAGGGGAGGAAGGAAGGGGCGGAAGGAAGGAAGGGGCGGAAGGAAGGAAGGGGCAGAAGGAAAGAAGGAAGTGGCGGAAGGAAGGGGCGGTAGTGGCGGAAAGAAGGGGCAGAAGGAAGGGGCGGAAGGAAGGGGCGGAAGGAAGGAAGGAAGGGGCGGAAGGAAGTGGCGGAAGGAAGGGGCGGAAGGAAGGGGCGGAAGGGGCGGAAGGAAGGGGCGGAAGGAAGGGGCGGAAGGAAAGAAGGGGCGGAAGGAAGGAAGGAAGGAAGGGGCGGAAGGAAGGAAGGAAGGGGCGGAAGGAAGGGGCGGAAGGAAGGGGCGGAAGGAAGGAAGGGGCGGAAGGAAGGGGCGGAAGGAAGGGGCGGAAGGAAGGAAGGAAGGAAGGGGCGGAAGGAAGGAAGGGGCGGAAGGAAGGAAGGAAGGAAGGAAGGGGCGGAAGGAAGGAAGGGGCGGAAGGAAGGAAGGAAGGAAGGAAGGGGTGGAAGGAAGGAAGGAAGGGGCGGAAGGAAGGGGCGGAAGGAAGGGGCGGAAGGAAGGGGCGGAAGGAAGGGGCGGAAGGAAGGAAGGGGCGGAAGGGGCGGAAGGAAGGAAGGGGCGGAAGGGGCGGAAGGAAGGAAGGGGCGGAAGGAAGGAAGGGGCGGAAGGAAGGAAGGAAGGGGCGGAAGGAAGGAAGGGGCGGAAGGAAGGAAGGGGCGGAAGGAAGGAAGGAAGGGGCGGAAGGAAGGGGCGGAAGGAAGGGGCGGAAGGAAGGAAGGAAGGAAGGAAGGAAGGAAGGAAGGAAGGAAGGAAGGAAGGAAGGAAGGAAGGAAGGAAGGAAGGGGAGGAAGGAAGGGAGGAAGGAAGGAGGAAGGAAGGAAGGAAGGAAGGAAGGAAGGAAGGAAGGAAGGAAGGAAGGAAGGAAGGAAGGAAGGAAGGAAGGAAGAAGGAAGGAAGGAAGAAGGAAGGAAGGAAGGAAGGAAGGAAGGAAGGAAGGAAGGAAGGAAGGAAGGAAGGAAGGAAGGAAGAAGGAAGGAAGGAAGGAAGGGAAGGAAGGAAGGAGGAAGGAAGGAAGGAAGGAAGGAAGGAAGGAAGGAAGGAAGGAAGGAAGGAAGGAAGGAAGTGGCGGAAGGAGGAAGGAAGGAAGGAAGGAAGGAAGGAAGGAAGGAAGGAAGGAAGGAAGGAAGTGGCGGAAGGAAGGAAGTGGCGGAAGGAAGTGGCGGAAGGAAGGAAGGAAGTGGCGGAAGGAAGTGGCGAAAGGAAGTGGCGGAAGGAAGGAAGTGGCGGAAGGAAGGAAGGAAGGAAGTGGCGGAAGGAAGGAAGTGGCGGAAGGAAGGAAGTGGCGGAAGGAAGGAAGTGGCGGAAGGAAGTGGCGGAAGGAAGGAAGTGCGGAAGGAAGGAAGTGGCGGAAGGAAGGAAGTGGCGGAAGGAAGGAAGTGGCGGAAGGAAGGAAGTGGCGGAAGGAAGGAAGTGGCGGAAGGAAGGAAGGAAGGAAGGAAGGAAGTGGCGGAAGGAAGGAAGTGGCGGAAGGAAGGAAGGAAGGAAGGAAGGAAGGAAGGAAGGAAGGAAGGAAGGAAGGAAGGAAGGAAGGAAGGAAGGAAGGAAGGAAGGAAGGAAGGAAGGAAGGAAGGAAGGAAGGAAGGAAGGAAGGAAGGAAGAAGGAAGGAGGAAGGAAGGAAGGAAGGAAGGAAGGAAGGAAGTGGCGGAAGGAAGGAAGGAAGGAAGGAAGGAAGGAAGGAAGAAGGAAGTGGCGGAAGGAAGGAAGTGGCGGAAGGAAGTGGCGGAAGGAAGTGGCGGAAGGAAGGAAGTGGCGGAAGGAAGTGGCGGAAGGAAGTGGCGGAAGGAAGTGGCGGAAGGAAGTGGCGAAGGAAGGAAGGAAGGAAGGAAGGAAGGAAGTGGCGGAAGGAAGGAAGTGGCGGAAGGAGAAGTGGCCGGAAGGAAGTGGCGGAAGGAAGGAAGTGGCGGAAGAAGTGGCGGAAGGAAGGAAGGAAGGAAGGAAGTGGCGGAAGGAAGGAAGGAAGGAAGGAAGTGGCGGAAGGAAGGAAGGAAGGAAGGAAGGAAGTGGCGGAAGGAAGGAAGGAAGGAAGGAAGGAAGAGAAGGAAGGAAGGAAGTGGCGGAAGGAAGGAAGGAAGGAAGTGGCGGAAGGAAGGAAGGAAGGAAGTGGCGGAAGGAAGGAAGGAA